>WSUI01000020.1:2743-48686 GCA_019633595.1 Tulasnella sp. UAMH 9824 | reverse complement strand
GGTCCCGTGGAGCTTCTGTTCTCGTGTGACAACCCCACGAACAGCTCGTTGAGCCTTTTATATTCGGTCAACTTCTGACCCGCACCAAACTCGCTAGGAGGCTCTCCCTGAGCCATCTTTTCGTCCAACCACGCAAACCAACGGACCATGGCTGCTCCGTCACGGAGGTACGCCTCTCGGAATCCTTGAATCTCGGTTTCGGTTTTGAGAGCTTTCAGCTGATCGCAATAGGTGTGTGCGAGGATGTAGCGTGGGGAGCTAAGCATGAGAGAGATGACGTAGGGGGTCTTGGGCTCGATCAATACCTAATGGGGCATTCATATCAGAAGGGGTAAGCTCTGGTTGATTAGTTACTTAAGCGAATTTACCCTTCCAGCTCCCCACCCGCCCGTCCTTAGGAAGCTAAAGACCTCTTCGTAGTCTCTCAAAACGATTTGCATATCGCTTAAATATTGCTGCACTTCCTGTGGGACTTTTCGGCGATCTACGAACAACACCACCGCCACGATGCTGATGAACAGATATGCGCGGAAGACAGGTGTAAATGGAAGATCCGCCGCTCGAAGGTTCAGGATCCAGGCCACATTGGGAAGCGAAGCTATGATTGTGGCGGTAGGTGTATTGCTCATGGTAATCTTTGAACTCGAGGGCCGAGGGAGCGGCTTCTGCTGCTTGATCCAACCCCGAATCGCGTGAATCTTCTCGGTTGCCGGTCGTCCGGCGTATTTTTCCTCGTGAATGTAGATTTGACTGAAGTGGTATGGTGGCCGGTTCTTCCAAATGATGTCGATGAGATTGACTCGAGGGAACTTGAGTCGGGAACCGTTTGCCTCGAGGGCAATCGTAAGTTGGGATGCGGCCTCTATTCGGGAAGGAGGGGGTATCAGTTCTCCTGTTTTCTTGAGAGGAACTAAGCTGGGAGGGGGCGTAGGGAGAATCGCGCCGATCAGGGCGGTCTGGGAACGGTCTGGGATGGGAATCGTATGCCACGCGTTTTAGGCAAGCAGCAGTCCTTATCCCGTTGCAGCATATAAACAGTCTTTGGGACAGTGCATCGCCACCCAACCGCCTGAGTAGAGACGATCACCGAAGTATATATTCACCGTGTGTGATTAAGCGTGCATCGACGCCGACGATGATGCCGGAGGGTCGGTCGCTTAACCATTGCACCCAATCTCGCCCATCCAGACCTGGGAAACCCACTTTGCGTATCTTCCAATTCTGATCGAGCTCCCTGTCGGCTTTTGAGGAATACTGGAAGCGGACGAATAGTAGGGCTTCCGATATTGAAATGATGGCGGTTGCTTGAGAACCGGTGAACCTGCGGGACATGGAGTGTTGTTGTGAGCGGTTGGAGCGTGGCGTCAGCTGAACAAAAAGCGCACGCAGAGATGAATTCTAATCGTTTGTCTGTGGCGGCGACATAGCGACTTTGGTGGAAATCCTCTGACGGAACAATGCTATTAAGGACGGAGACAGGGTATCAGACACTGGAACTGTCAAAAGGACTGGAAAGGCGTTACTAGTAATCTAAAGGCTCTGGCTCTTCCCTCATCATTTGTCGTAGTTCAGTGAGTCGTTGGCTGGTATCTGTCCTGATGAAATCGGTGCTGGTGTCGAGGTTTACTACGCCGAGAGTGTGTCCTGAGAGGCAATCGCTGTCTCTGACGACTTTTCCGTGTCCGAGTCGGTTGTAAGCGGTTGGAGAGATGCGACCTGAGTAAGTGTCTGAATCTACGGTGCTAGCTGCGGTGTGCAGAGATACTTCAGATGGAGAGGTCGGAAGTTCGGTTCGAAGAGATGAGACATCGAGGAAGTTGAACGACGGAGACTCTTGAGATGTGATAGTGTTCACATTGCTCAAGTCGGGGCCCCGGAAGAACGGAGGACCTTGATATGACATTTTAGATGACGTTGGTGGTTCTTGTCGATATTAAGAGTCCAGCGAGCCCAGTAAGTGGAAGGAGGGGTGGAGGGGCGGAAGCGCAGGGGAGGTGAACGGTCGTAGTGAGAATCGCTGATCCGCAAGCTATCGATCCATCATACACCCTGCTGCGACGCACCGGGACGAGCCACCACCTCATACCACTAACAGCTATTTGCGATTTGGTTGGCACAAACACAATCTTACGTAATTTCGACGTTTGTTCAGCTGGACGTGCGCGATGCATAACTCCCTGATTCCACCACCGATTCACCTGAGACTGGGCATGCGGAGCCGAAGGCTCCAAATGCGGATGCCAGAGCTTGATTTGCGGGTGTAGCTTTACTGTGGGAGGTTTTATGGAGTTTACCTCTGTGAGACGACTTATTGCTAATGATGAACCAAATAGTATATTTCTATCGATTCATAACTTGTCGTATCGTGCCTTGAGATGTCGGCGCAGCTGTGGTAGCAGCAGGGGCTTGATGAGGACTCGCCCGCCGTGCCCCTCTCCTGTTGCCGCCCACCACAACTCCAACAACATGGCGTGCAACTGGCCCTCGGCTCTGCTAGGTGGGCATCGATATGACAGAATGCGCTGTACATGGCTCTCTGAGTTTTCCTGAGACAGTCACCCGATCAGCAAATATTAGTTTTTCTCCCTGACTGTTAACGAATATCAGAATGTCAAGTGTCCCATAAATCCCATGGGGAGTCGTCCAGTGGCGAAGTGAGCCATGCTGATGGTCATTGGTGAGCACGTGCACTATGTGATTGGCTGGGAGCCCTCAAGCCACAAGCGCTCACCGAAAAGGGAGGAGGTGAGGCGGAGGCGTGTCTTTCTGATAACGGCCACCGCTCGTCAATCTTAGCGTCTCGCTTCATAGCTCATCGCTCGACTACTATAGCTACCGATCGCACAGAATGACAACCACTGAAAACTCATCAGACCGGAAAGTAGCTAGAAGGTTGGCAGTCGTATGTCCATGACAGCGTCAGTCCGGCCCACAGTTACTCACATTATCGAGAACCTAGGACGAGGCGTACCAGACACTAAAAGAGTATCACATAAACCGCCGAAAAGTAGTTTTCTACACCAACGACGAAAGGCGCGCAGGCGGCTACGGTATCGTACGAAAAGCACAACTCCGTGAATTCTCCTACTTCCTTCCCTGGTTCAGTGGACGAGGCCCGCCTCAGGTCGTAGCCGTCAAAGAGATAAAGCTGTCAACTATGCATGATTCTTCTGAGTTGAAGCGGGTGAGTCTCCTAATTCCTTCCACACTCTGGGGCACTGACTCGGTAGCGGTTGCGAGACCTTTACGAAAGAGGTCTTAGTTTGGTCCCGCCTCAAAGGGCATTCTGGTGTCGCCAAATTCCTCGGCTTCTGCGCTGACTTCAGTCGCTCAGAGGTTTGGCTAATATCGTCATGGGAACCGTACGGGAATGTGAGCGCATTTATTAAAGGACGCGAACTTGAAGTGCCGGAAAAGCTGTCGCTGGTGAGTCTCCGTTGGATCCCCTCCGAACCCATCCCGTTCACAACTTATATTTCACCAGGCATACGACACTATCGATGCATTAGCATTTCTTCATCAACTGGATCCACCAGTATGCCATGGGGACATTAAATCAGTCAGTACCACCGCTCGCGGAGTTGACAAACCATCTGATTAAGTTTATGACGGAAGTCAAATGTTCTCGTCAGCTCGGAGTTCAGAGCCGTTCTATGTGACTTTGGGTTGGCGAGACTGTATGAAGATAGTGGGTTCGAGAGGCTGGAAACCTCGACCCGGTTTAAAGGATCGATCCGCTGGTGTAGTCCCGAACTACTCAACGGGGCACCAAGGACTGCCAGTAGTGATATATATGCTTGGGCTTGGCTGGTTTGGGAGGTTTGTTGCGGATTTTCTCTCTCTTGACTTTTGGCATTCTTATCGCCTTGGTTGTTAGATCATGACTGGCGAGCTTCCGTACGAGGGAACTTCCGCTGAATATGTCATTATCTGCAAGATCTTCCAGAGTCCTCTCCCGCAAGTTAATGGAGAATCTCGCCTCAGGGATTGCCTCCAGGTCTGGGAGTTGATGATGAGATGCTGGGCAGTTGACCCGCTGCAACGCCCAACAAGCACACTGTGTCAAATGACTCTCAATCACCTTGTGGGTACCATTGTAGTGGCCATATTAACCGCAACTGAGTTGCCTTCGTGTAGCCCCGCTGCCGTCCGGCTACAAGCATTGCGGATTCACATACCCGTTCGGCTATTCTATTGGAGAACCTTGGACAACTCGAGAGTTGGAAAGGCAATAACAAAGCGGGATTTACTTACCTCAAGCAGGCTCTGCACCTCTATGACAAAGAAGGAGATGACCAGGGCATCGCAAGAGTGCTTCGCAAACAAGCTGCTGCGGCCACCCTTGGTTCAAACCACGTCAGGGCCATAAAGGCCGGTCGCGCCGCTCTGGATAAGTGCCGGAGTCTACAGGATAATATCGGCGTAGCAGACGCCCTTTTCTGGATTGGAAGTTCGTTTTTGGACCAAGACAAGAGGGTGGACGCGTTGGACAATCTTCAGGAGAGCCTGAAGATCCGGCGGGCCGAGGGGGACGACGTGGGCATAGCAAAATGTCTGGAAAGACTAGGAGAGCTATACTCGCGCGAAGGTCAAACTTCAAAAGCTTCATCTACTTTGAAGGAAGCTGTAGACATTGCATCTCGCTGTGGGGACAGGCTGTTAGAAGCCCAAGCGCTCATTTCTCTTGGGCCCACGTGCAAGGGCCCTAGTCGCATGGACCAGGCGATCTCCATTTTCCAGAGGGCCCACGACATTGCAAAGAACATTGGATGGGAACCGGGGTTGAGCACTTGCCTTTGCCGCCTTGGGAGCGTCAAACTCCACCAAGGTCTCCACACGGAAGCAGAGGAACTACTCCGCGAGTCTGTCCGTATCGCCCGAGACAACGATGCCGGGTGGAGACTAGGTCAAGCGCTCTTAAAGTTGGGAAAGTGCTTCCGAGCACAGGGCCGCCTCGACGAAGCCATTCCAGTTTTGGAGGAGTCGTGTTCGGCTTATCAAAATCTCGCACTCGACTGTGAACCGGCTCTGGCATCGGCAGCCACCCTCCTAGCTAAGTCAAAGTCAGACCTTGGCTACAAGGAGGACGCTCTTGTTTGGTATGACAGAGCTATAGCCGAATGGCGCAAGGGTGGGAGAGGGGTACAGACTCAGTTATCGAGATGCTCAGCAGCAAAGGACGCTATTTTGGCAGACATGGAACCACGTCAAGGAGCTTCAACAACGTACACCTCAGCTGACAACGCCGAACCTCAATTTAATTCTCGAACTACTCAACGGGAGTGATGTCTGATTGCCGGCGGGGTCGTTACCATCATCCTGGTCGAGTTACCGATCCCATCTTCTTACACGTCCTTGTAGAGCAGGAATTGTTGTCATTGCTTGCTACGTCATGTCTTTTCGGATTCAATTGTGTATGTATACGGCTCGAGAGGAAATGAGAAGTCACTCATCGATGACCGTAGGGGCAGAACTCCCTTGGAATGGGCGCGAACTTTATATACATATATGAGCAGGAGTTGCGTGGTCGAGAGATTCATACAGCCAATGTGGGCATCCTCCGGTCTCTCGCGGCCATAGACAGCAGGATGAGAGTCGTTGGAAAGTCGTTGAGGCGGTAGTTGCAGCAATGATAGCCGGTTTTACCCTCGTGGGCGCAGAAGTGGTGGTTATCTACATATATATTCACCTGAGGTTGATTAGATATGTACATTGCACTTACAGCGGCCTCGGACCCGCCATACATCATTGGAGCTTACAAGGTGGCAAATCCGCACCTGCATATTTATTCGGGGTGCCATATCTGTTTTAAAACCTCCCCGAAAGCGCTTGGATTTTGGACGCCGGGTGGTGAGTGGTACGAACAGCTCAGGGCCGAGCCGGGCGCGTGATTTTGTGCAACTGATCACTGGGAAAACGGGATGATCTGAGATAACCCCAAACAAAAACCACAGGAGTAAGCCGCATGTCATTACCTCTCCATCCAGGGCGGGGCGCCAAGTAGGTTTACCGAGCCTCTTATCTCTCGACGTCCTGGTCTCCTGGATCTCCCGAGGATCCCCCCCCTCCAACCTGATCAGCCACTCCATCGCCGACGAGCAGTTTTGATAACATTTTTTCCAGCAAGAGTGCTGCATTAGTGCAGCGACCTACCATTTCAAGGCTAATTCATACCGTGAGCACCGCCTTTCGGGGTTCACTCCGGAACCCCCACGCACGTATGTAAGGTTAAAGGCGCTCACCACCCTTCCATAGTTTACCCCAGCATCCCGTTATACTCATTAGGCGAGAACATAGAAATATCTTCCTTCGTATCGATTTAGATCGAAAGAAAACTCTCATCGCTTGACGGTTGTCTGTACTGAGGGAGCGACTCGAGGAAAGCGTTTGCACATACCAACCAAAGTAAGTGACATGCAGCCTGTAATTGAAACAAATGGGTAAGGGCTCTGGCTGATTTTAACTTTAAATGTTCGCTCGCAAGGATGGGCAAGGCAAAATATTGTGCCCAGTGTGGAACATACTTGCAACGTCGGGACTCAGTCTTTTGTGGAAAAACTTGTTACAGACAATCACTAGCTGAAACTGATAGTGATGACTCGGAAGGTGTGTTATTCTCTTTCTTTCCATCCCTCGGACTGTTGCTTACGACTACTGGAAGTGGGACTCGAGATAACTAGAGCCGTCGGTCAATCTCGGCAGGGCCCTCGCCCACTCAAACCCGGAGATAGAAGAATCCCCCGCCCACCAAATATATCCTATGTCAAGTCACAATCCTCTTACATTATTTCATTTGGAGATTACAAGGGCGAGCCCAACTTCCTCGTCTGGTCTAGGAAAGGGCTTTCTTGGGCGAATATACCCTCCGCTCTCCAACGCATTTGCAACGAAGATGATATGAAGCATAGAGTCCTCGACTTTTCCTTGGGTACAGAGGGAAAGTACTACTTTGTTTGGAAAGATGGAAAGGAAGCTAGAATGGGTGAGTCGAATACACGCTCCTCAGGTGGCTTCGTACAGAGCGTCCAGTCCTGATTGACTTTGTGTCTGACACTCGAACCTTTTCATGAAAGAGACATCGCCTGGACTCTGGGAGTACTTGAATGTCGACTTCCAGGGCGGCTCGATTAGAACGCTTCAATTTGGCGCTGAGGGTACCGTCTGGGGTATTCGCTCGTTTATTCAATACAAGGCGCGTTCTAGAGAAAGTAAATCCATTGATAAGAGCTCTCTCGGAGATTTCGTGGTCGAATTGACATCGGACTCAGGCACGCACGTTGAACGAGAAGAACCTTTTGGCCAAATCCCGGACACCCTAATGCGAAAGATCATGGAGATCTACCCGTCGATGGAGTATTCCGACCTCGTGGACTTTGTCACTGTTGGTAAAGGAGGGTCGTGGGTGATGGGAGCGATGCAGGGTTTGTGCTTCTGGGACAGGATCGAAGGTAAACTGTTGAGAAAGGTGCTGAAACTGTACAATAGAGGGGGAGGGTTGAAGGTGAGCGTTGACGCAGGATCTAGGACATGATTGCCTTCCTGATGATGCCAATGCTTGCGTCCCTCACGTCGCGTCCCAACCGACTCTTGAAATTAGAACGTGGTCACTGCTCCGACGACGAACTTTCCCTACGTCATCGAAACTCAAGATGGAACGGTCCATTATCGCGTTTTCGAGGAGTGGGATGCCACCATTCGAAGACACCTGCAACCTCGCAGCACAGCGCCCCGGGAATCGGGAGTGTCCCGGACTCTCCATCCGCCGAGAGCCCGTTCTCCGCGACGGGAGTCAGAATCATTATCGTTGCAACGGCGAGACAGTAGGAGAGAAGTCACTCGTTCAGCCGGAGACAGCAGGAGCAGAAGTCACTTGGTCTCACCGCGAACTTCATATGACCGTGAATGGCGTGGCTCGCGAGACTCGTACCACCGTGAAGGGCGCGGAACGCGAGATTCGTACCACCGTGAAGGGCGCGGTACGCGAGATTCGTACCACCGTAAATCCGGTGGTTCGCGAGATTCGTATTGCCAATGTGGACATTATTCGGCCTGTAAGTGCCAAGGAGAGCAGGATAGAGATGGTAGGAATGTTGGTGAGACGGTGGTTGCGGCGATGATGGCCGGTTCTACGCTCGTGGGCGCAGGAGTCCAGGTCGCCGCGATGACGGGGTGTACCATTATGTGAGAAGAGGCGATGGAACGATGCAAATACGGCCCCCTCCTTCCCCCCCCCCCAAAAGCAAGTTTATAAGCCCAATAGACTAAGAGCCCTCTGTAGCACATATGAATTGTTTCGATCGACGTGGGCAATCGGGGGTGAACGACCCTCTCCCCTTCAACGTAACGTCGATGTTGCCTCACTTCTATCATATCAAGTATGGGAAGTCTCGAGTGTAGACAGCGTCCGATTTAAGAGGTGTATATTTAGCGGCAGATCTGGTCCAAAATCCTTGGTAGGTGTCTTCGCTTATATAATGAGCCTGAACAACGTTAACCCTGCGAAAGCCGTCGGGTTTGTGACGTTCTTGGGGAGATTGATTTCCTCGCCCCCCGCCAAGACTTGCTCACACGTCATACGCTCTCCAAAAGCGGCAAGAAACCCTCGAAGCATCGATCTCCAGAAGCTTCCCCATCCCGAAGCTCCTGATCGCGATGAGCTCTTTCGATCTTATTGGCCAGAACTTTCAGGGATAGCGCGAGGTTTCCACGGGTGTGGGTCACGCTGAAAACGCCATCAGTCAAATACTGACTCCTTTAGGGAGTATAGCTCCCTCAAGCTCTTCAGGTGTGTCGTTTGACGCTCTGCCGAGATAAATTTACGTTAACGTTATCTCTCCCCACACTTTTTCAGTATGGCGGAGCTTTTTCAGCTCCCTCCCCGGGATCCGAGTGCGTTCCCGCCTATACGAACGGTCCCAGGTGGGCTTATCCTAAAGCAAACGGCACACAACACCACGCGCAACTCTTGCACAAATGCTTCGGAAGCAGGGGCCCTCGCTTAACCGAAGTGTTCGGCAACCTTGGCAGGGGGCATCGCTTGTTCAAGATGTGATGCCGCCCGTGCTGAACTAGACCGCTTTAGCTTGATGGTTTGCAACGCTTCGCAAATGCTATACGATACCCCAGCTTGCAGCCGGCAAGTTTTATTATTTCTAGGGACATATATGTTCGACTGCCTTATTAAACGTCGGGGGTGATCAGGTGATAGGAACATCTCAGGGGTCGGACACATGATTTTTGCTGCATCTGGTCACCGGAAGAAGAGGATGATCTGGGATGTTTCCCAAAACAGGAACAGCCAACGTAAGCGGCATGCCGTTGTCTGCCGAAGCGAGGCGCCATGACGGTTTGCCCAGCCTATCATCCATCGAAACCCCCTCCGAGCATCTCCCCACCTACTCCGTCTCCCCGTCTTCGACCAGCTCTTCCGAGAACACCACTTCTAGTAGAAGTAGTGCAACTCTACACCGATCCACCATCCTCTGGGCTTACTCATCCCGTAAGTACGACTTTAGGCGATCGAAGGCGAATATCCGGGGTGTATGTCGCTTACCACTTCTCTGCTGCTTGCATGGGCTATTCACTCGACACCCTCGAAACCAAGTGCTAGAGAGTTTCAACCCGTTTCATCGACCGCGACCGAAAGAAAACCATCATCGTGCGACGGCTGGCGGTACCGTATACAAGTGAGAAGCGTTTGTGCAATCAACCAAAGTAAGCTGGGTACCACCCATCATTAAAATAAAACTGTGTATAAGGGTGCTGATTTAGTTTCGACCCTCAAAGGCTTGCTCGCAACGATGGGCAAGGCAAAATATTGTATCCAATGTGGTGCACCCCTAAAACATCGGGACTGGGCCTATTGTAGCGAATCTTGTTATGAAGAAGCATTTGGCTCAACCGATAGTGACTACTCGGGCGGTGTGTGATCGTCTTATCTTCGATCTCCGAACCTGTTGCTGATAACGGCTGGGAGTAGGAGCCCGGAGAGTAAGAGGCTCCGGTACAACCCGAAGGCGTGGCGCTACAAGCGGAAACGGCAGTAGCAGAAGTCGTCTAGAGCCATCGCGAGACTCCTATCCCCGCGCTTCGTCGAGCGGCTCCGCACATTTCTCTCACCCCAGCTACCCACCACCTCAGATGCCCTACCAACCTTCACGGAATCACTTCCCTCCCCCCGGTCAATACTACGCCGAGAACGCTTACATGCCCAACATGTATTACGGGATGCCGCCGTCCGGAGGCGGCGGCGGACCATGGTATCCGTACAGCCGATGTGGGCACCATCCGGCGTGTCGTTGCCAGGAAGAGCAGGGTGGGCTCGGACAGGACGGAAAGATTGCGATTGCGGTGGCCGGTGCTACGCTGGCGGGCGCAGGGCTGCAGGCGGTTGCGACGGCAGGGTGTCTAAGCTGTACCATTATGTGAAGAGAAAGGTCGAGAGGAGGATGTAAAATAGAGCAATCCCCAATGTATTGAGGTCACCGAAAGGAATTTACGCGGTGCTATTAGATGAATCGAGATAGTTAATGACGCTGATCGAGGCTGAACCGGGCTTGCCTGAGGCCCATTACCAGAGTAGAACATCGACTGTGCCTTGACAGCCAGACCCGTCTGTTATCTTCAGTACCAAAATGGAAGGACCCCGGATTCGTTTCGGCGGATTAAACGACTAGTCCAAGAGGTACTTCGTTATTGTAACGATTGGGGAACCTTAGTGTGCTGACGGCAGTGGGTATGGGCGTTTACCATACCGGTTGAAAGAAACAAGCGGGCTAGATCGCCTTTTCCGCGAGACCAGGGGCTCCACCAGCGACCCGGGCTCGAGACGAAATTGACAACACGAGTGGGGTGTCAAGGGGCCGAGGCCAAGGGGGTGATATTGTGTCAAGGCAATGGCAAGGGACCTAGGGAAAAGTCCATTTGTCACCAAGAGGGGGGTTTACCAAGGGTGGCGAAAACTTGACGAAATACAGAGAACGGTTCTAGGAAGATGCCTTTCCTCGGCTTTGCCAAGACTTTATCGAATGTCTCACGCGTTCTAAAAATGGCAATAAAATTGTCATAGTTCGAAGCTGCATCATTTTCCAGGAACGTCCTATCCCCTACAACCATCACCGCCGTCAAAGAGATCCTAGGTACAAAAAATCGTCTTCGGTCGTCTTTGCTAATACTGGCTGGACTTTCCCGGAAGAATGCGTAGTTTCCACGACCCACAGTGGGCGCCGTCAGTTATATGCTGCTTTGGAGTGGATAGCTTCTTCAAGGTTTTCGGCGATATCCTTATGCGCTCTGAGGTCGATATATTTACGTTATCTTCTTCCGAGCCTTTCCGCCTCCCTGAGGAAGGGATGCGACATGGTCCGTCGCGTGGGCGGGCTTTTGGCGGTCTTCAGAGTCAAACCGCGCCACAATCTCGCCAAGAAGATAGATAATCAACTCTCTCTAATGAAGGCTTACGTATAACCCTGTTGTTCCGCAAGCTCGGGACAACCTTCTTCACTTCGGGGTGCACTTCGACCGCCCAGGCTCGAGCACTTTTTGACGATGATGCATGACACCTGGCAGCTGCTTTAAGTAAGAAAAAAATCTCACAATTACCGAAGGTTTATTGTAGGATTCATCCACGAGGATACGCCTGTTTCGCTTAGATGTGTACGCCGGAGATTAGCGAAGGGTACTTCGGGCGCGTGATTTGCTGTATCTGATCCCTGAAAGAAGAGGATGATCTGGGATACCATGGCAAGAAAATCAGAGTACGTAATTTTCATGCTTGACATATCCTTCAAGATGAACAGTCAAAGGTTGCCTGGTGTCTCGTCCATCAAAGCCCCTCCGAGCCTCTCCCCACCCCGCTTCCTCCGCCTCTTCGACTAGCGCCTCTTGTCCTGACAAAGATCGCGCTTTTTTACAGTGGACTGCCATCTTCCCAGCGAGTTCACTCACTAAGCGCGACTCCGGGAGGATCAAGGGGTAAGTTCCCGACGCATGAAAAGGTATTCACCCCATCCGTTGCTTACACGGGCTTTCTTATTCGACTCTGGGAACAAATGGTAGTTATCTATCTGTTTCACTGATTGCGGTCTCCAGAAGCCCGCTATCGTTTCACGACCGCCGTTACAACAAGAGTCGATACAAGTAAGTTGAATGTAGTCCTCCCATGAACGTAAAGAGAGTAACTGACGGTTCAGGTTTAATCTCGACTCCAGGGGCTTGTTCGCAAGGATGGGCAAAGCAAAGTTTTGCATCGAATGCGGTGGACCCCTGAAAGAAGGGGACTCTCTCTACTGCAGCACCTCTTGCTATAAACGATCGCGTGCCGAAAATGATAGTATTGACTCTAGTGGTACGTGATTGCCTTGTCATCGGATTTTTAAACTGCTCCTGATTGAGATTGAAAATAGGAACGGGGAAAAGCAAGCGCTCCAGTCTATTTCGACGGCACGGTCGTTCAAGCGGAAACGGAAGCACCAAAAAGCGCCCAGACCCATCACTGAATTCAGATGCTCATAATTTCCCAAGCAACTCAGCACACCATCCACCGCCCAATTATGCTCGCCACAACTACCCTTCCTCCAACTACCCACCACCTCAGACGGCCTACCAGCAGTCACCGAATAACTTCGCTCCCCCCAATCACTTTTACACCCAGTACAGCCCTATGGTCAACACGTATGGGGTGCCGCCGCCCCAGCCTAGCTGTCACGGCGCCGGTGGTGGACATGGGAACATTCATTCTCTACATGGGAACACGCATGGTCATCCCCCGACCTGTTCCTGCCAGCAAGATGGAAAGAAGAAAATTGGCTGGAAAGAGGTGGCGATTGCGGTAATGGGGGCTGGCGCCACGCTCATAGCCGCTGGGGTGCAGCTCGTGGCCCTTGGTTGCTGTACCGGTATGCCAGCGTGAGGAGAAGGGTCTATAGGACTATGTGATTGGTGAAAGTCCCAGTATCTTCAGGTAGCTCATAGAATACACGCCTTCTGGTGCACCTTCGACAAGTTGATACCAGTAACGAAGAATGGCCGACGGGGCGCTCAGCGCCCCCCGTTCCCCCCCTTCCGAGAGTAGAACGTTGTCGTTGCCTGAATAATTGAGCCCATATAGCCCCTCTACTAGCCGGACTCTATCGTGGTGGAGCCATATCCGTTATGGCGTTCTCCGATTCGCTTTGATCTCACTATTGGTTACATCCTGAGTTGGGACTACTGGTGTAGTAACAATATGCAGGTATAAAGTGACATACATGCCAATTGGGGTAAGCGGTAGCAGTAAGCTATAGATAATGTGTGCTACGGGTCGCGACTTGGCCGCCGCCTCACTGTTTCGGTGCTGGTGGTAGAGAGCGGAACATTCACGGCAGTACGGACATCCTCCGATCTGTCGCTGCCAGGAACAGAGGTGCATTGTGATCGCAATACGGATGGCTGATTCTACGCTCGTGGGCACTGGAGTGCAGATTATGATGCTGAGGTGTTGCACCGGTATGCCAGAGTGAGAAGGGGTGTCGGTTGGGAGATATGGATATAAAGACTCCTAGTACCTTCAATCAAGCTCAGATCAATACAAGCTTTATGTTGAAGTTTGGACCCCCTTAGATGAACCGAAAATGGGTAGTGAGGGATGATCGACGCTCACGCTCCGCACTGCAATGAATTCCCTGCGATCATATTGGCTGATACTGGGCTTCGGGGAAAATGCGTGCACGTGGCCTCCACGGTCCACAGTGGATCACGCTCAGCACCGTCAATCGTGCTGCTTCAGGGCGCACAACTCCCTCGGACTCTTTCGGAGGTATTCTTATCTCGTTCTGAGAGAGATTTTACGTTATTCCTTCTCGCATTCTCTCATAACGGCCGAGGTTTTTCAGCTCCCTCTCCATGAATCTGTATAGACCCGCCGCGATGAAACGGCTCACTTTTGGGCCTGTCTAAATCAAAACTGGCGCATTCTCCCGTCTTTCCCCCTTGTTAGAAAGGGGAAGCCGTTTGCGATCAATGTCTCGATTAACCCGATTGTAGCGCAAGTTAGCGGCCGCCGTGCCGCGCGCTTCTTCGAAACCGACGTCCGCCTAGGCTCGGAGGAACGCTTTGCTTGATGATTTCCATGACCTCACAGCGACTATGCGTTTCGCGAGCTCGCAAAGTGTCGGATCTACGGCTGTATAATTACTCACAGGGGCAAATCTGCCCGGCGGAATTGTGAACGCGGGGTTGCGAGTCAGGGGAACACCTCAGGGTCGGCCGCGTGAATTTACTACATCTGGTCACTCGAAAGAAGGGGGAAATCTGGGATCAATCCCTGAGCAGGAACCGCAAACGTAAGCTGTATGCTATTGTCCCCCAAGGTGAGGCGTCAAACACGTCTGTCCAGCCTCTCATCCGTCTCCGTTCCCTCCTAACGTCTCCCCAACCCGATCCGTCTCCCCAGTGCACCTTCGACTACCACCTCAGGAACAGCCACTGTCAATTAGTGCAGCAGGACGGCCATTCATCTTCTCCAAGGCTAACTCATACTACGGGCACGACTCCTGGAGGTCCAAGATTGAGAGCCAGTCGCACGCCAAGTACCCCCTTTAATTGGGTACACAAGCGTTTCGTTCGACTTCCAAGCCAAAGAATTAGATACCGTTTATCTATTCTATTCAATTCGGCTGAAGGAGACCATCATCAGCTGACCGTTGGGGTAACTGATTGCAAGTAGGGAATCAAAGTGAAACCAGAAAAAAATGGGACGTGGTCGCTGATTAACCTCCGACTTTCTTTCAAAAGAGCACATTCACAAGGATGGGCAGGGCCAAACATTGCACCCAATGTGGCTCACGCCTAAAGCCAGGAGACTGGGTCTATTGCAGCGACTCTTGTTACACACAAGCACGAGCTGAAAGTGATAGTGGCGACTCGGGTGGTATGTGGCCCGGCCTGGTTTTTATTTTTAGACCTACTGCTCACAGCGGCTGGATGCAGTAACCAGGAGCACCAGACCTCCCGCCCAACCTCGACGGCGTGGCCGTTCAAGTGGAAACGGGAGCAGCCGAAGTCGCCCGAACACGAACACACCGCGAAATTCATATGTCCGTGACTCGTCGTATTCCCATAATCCGCCAAGAAACTCTCAAGGTTTCTATCCCCCACCCTACCCGCCGCCTTATACGCCCTCCTCGCCTCCACAGAGTTACTATCCTCCCCCAAACTCGTATCCTTACTATCCCCAGAACGCTCCACCTTACGGTTTCGGCCCCAACGGTGGTGGTGGTGGGCCGTGGAATCCGCACGGTCGATGTCCGTATCATCAGGCCTGTTACTGCCAGGGACAGCAGCAGGGCGGGGACATAGATGATATGATGATAGCGGCAATGGTGGCTGGTCCTACACTTGCAACCGCTGGCGTGATGGCCGGGGCGGGGTGTTGTACCATTATGTGAGGAGAAGAGTCGATGAGGACCTTGTAGTAATATAGACCCCCGGATGCATTGAGAGAGCCCGAAAGAATGCAAGCTTTCTGTCTCCTCCTTGGACGTGAGTGGTGATCGACATGACGTAGCGGAACGTCGCCCTCGCCTCGACACCTGTTTTATTGAACATCAAAATGGATTATGAAACAGTTGCATCTTATGTTCCGTTATTTTTTTTGTTACGTTGGGTCATCGTGCGACTTTGGCTTCCTGTGATGGCTGCCGTGGGCGGGCGTTTGTGCTTATCAGTACGTATGTATACCAAGCCATGCACGAGTTATGGCTAATCCGGTCCGCGAACGTACTTGGCGTTTGCGATTGAACGATCATCGGTGACTGCGATCGAAGTTAGAGTATATGGAACGTGTCGATCTGTATTCAGGGAAAGGGGCGTCCCGAGCTGCCGATCACGCGGTCGCCGTGATATTTCGGTCTCCCACCAAAGCCCTGTGTCCACGGCAAGCCACCATGGCCGGAATGTGGGAACTGGGGAGACTGACCTCGCCAATAGCTCATTCTGTTCTGTCGATCATCGATATCCTTGGTGTGCAGAGCTTTGTGGGGGGGTAAGCGCCATTATGTGAGAGTGAGACGGACGATCTCACTCTCACATAATGATATGGCCCGGTGGTGCAGCTCACTCATAATGTCCTTTCCCCCCTATTTTGAGATCATTTCAAGATAGCATCCACGCCCGCGCTAACTTAGATAATTCGCTAAGCCCCGTGTGGCTTGGCGTGGATGCTTCATCCAGACAGTTCAACCTTCCATGATAATCAGCTGCAAGGGATCTATGGAAGCTGGCCCTCAGACACAAGTCCATCGCAGCAATCAGTGATGTTCCCAAGATTGATGCAACGATTAGATGGCAGGCCCTCCCATTGTGAGGAGGAGGGTTACTGCTGTTGCTGCTGCGTAAAAGCTAAGAGGCAAGGTGCTGCGGGAAACCGGAGGAGCAGGTAATGGCTATTTTGGCGTTGTTTGCCGAAGTATGCACGTGGATCGGGTTCCAGAAAGCCCGGAGGGACGTTGTGTTCGCCAGTCTCAACCGATGGGAACGCCGCGAGCAAGCCTCCTTTGAAATGGCCCAGATAGGAAATGCGCCTCATGTCGACGTCACCTGTCATTGGCTGACGCAATTTCGGGTACCTGAGGCCTCACTCTAATCGCACTGCCCACAAGTCTTGTTGCATGAGTTTCGTCGTCGACATGGACGACGGTGAGGCTCGCTGAGGAAGCTGCGGGCCTTCGCATCGCATTCTGACCTGTTGGACGGATTTGAGAAGAGTGACGTCGGCTTACGATTGGAGCGTTGGGTTTGACGTAAGGTACCGATCCTGAGCGCACCCAACGGACCGGCAGAACGGTTCATTTTTGGTTACCCTAGAAACAAACACCGACAAAGGGTGGGTTTATTATTATACTTGGAGCCTGAACTGATGCTCCTCACCCAACACCTCCCAAAGTCCTCCTTCAAGCTTTCTCGCTTCTGTCCAACGACCTCGATTGTCAGCGCTGATCTAGGCTGTCGTAGACAATGTGAGGTCTCATCGACTGGGCCTGCTTTGGAACGAGCGCTGACCTTTGGCCTTGAAAACGCAGGTCGGACATCACAGAGGAGTCCAAATCAGCCTCAACAGCGACATTCGTAACTGCTCTCGTCCTCAATGCAGCGGTCGCAGGCGTAGAGGTGGGTGTCTCGCTCGCAAACTGTCTCATTCCTCGCGCCGCCCTGTGACGGCAACCCCCACCCTCCGAACTAGCCACCGATCACTCACACTTTCATTTTTACGCCTCACCTAGATTCTCCTCTTCACCTTCCTCAGACCCAAGTTCAGAGCCATCTACGAGCCCCGTACATACGTTCCAGACGAAGGGTGAGCGTTCTCCAGTCCACATTGCGATTGTGCTCGGGCCCAAGCCGTCGCCAAGTCCGACATCAAGCCACACAAACTCACTCCTCTCCCTTGCACTCCCACCACGTTCAGGAAACGCGTTGAACCTTTTTCCAAGAGCCTCTTGTCATGGCCCGTTGCCTTTTACAAGCTAGATTACAACGACATCAAGCGCACCAATGGCATGGACGCTTACTTCTTCGTTCGCTTCCTGCGGATGATGGTCATCGTCTTCTTCCCGACCTGGCTCCTCTCGTGGGCCCTCTTCCTCCCCCTCTACGCAGCTGGTACGACTAACGGCAAAGATGGATTGGACCGCTTCACCTTCGGAAACGTCGCTCCAACTCAGCAGGCGCGTTACGCTGGGACGATCGTTTTCATGTTTTTGTTCACTCGTGAGCCAACCCCAATGATATCGCTCACCCTGAGACGTAATATACTGACTCGGCTCCACTCCCCTGCCAAGCCTGGCTCCTATACAACATTAAGAAAGAAATGCGTCATTTCGTTACGACCCGTCAACGTCACCTTATCGATCCCGAACACTCAAAAACCGCCCAGGCCAACACCGTCCTCGTGACCGGCGTCCCTCGCAAGTTCCTCGATGAAGCCGTCCTCGCCCAACTATTCTCCCACCTTCCTGGTGGTGCAAAGGCGATCTGGTTGAACCGGTGAGTGTGGAGCCACGCCTTCCGTTGTCGGTTCCGCCCTCCCGTGACGTCACTCACGCGACCTCTCCGTTTCGCGACGCCAGTGACTTGAAGGACATGCCCGAGATCCACGAGCGCCGCCTCAAAGCATGCAACAAGCTCGAATCCGCGGAGAAGGACCTCATCCAGTTGGCCGCTAAGCTTCATCTGAAGGGCACAGCACCCAACCTGGCTGCGGACGGCAAACCCGACCCGAACCTTCCCCTGGCCGAACAGCTCGTCCCCCGCGACCAGCGCCCGACCCACCGCTTGCCTCCCTTCAAGTGGCTCCCCTTCGGTCTGCCGTTCATGGGCGAAAAGGTCGACACCATCGACTGGTGCAAGAACGAGATCGTCGAGACCAACCGTCTTTTGGAAGAAGCCCGCGCGAAGTTGAAGGAGGACATCGACCGACCTGGCGTCGGAGACGACGAGCACTACCCGCCGCTCAACTCAGCGTTCATCCTGTTCAACCAGCAGATCGCCGCTCATTTGGCCGCTCAGAGTTTGACCCACAACGAACCTTACAGGTATGTCTCCGACTCTGGCAAATCGTGCTTTTTAAGCCTTTTTTGCTGATTAATCGCTCGACATAACGCAAACAGGATGGCAGACAAGTTCGTCGAAGTCGCTCCCGAAGACGTCATCTGGTCCAACCTCGGCCTCAACCCCTACGAGAAGCGCATCCGAACGGCCATCAGCTACGCCATCACGGCCGCGTTGATCATATTCTGGGCGATCCCCGTCGCATTCGTCGGTGTCATCTCAAACGTCTACGGCCTTTGCACTCAGTACAAGTGGTTGGCGTGGCTCTGCAAGCTCCCGAAAGTCGTCGTTGGTTTGCTGCAAGGCATCTTGCCACCCGTCCTTTTGGCCGTGTTGATGGCGTTGCTGCCGATCTTCTTGAGATGTGGGTCACACTGTCCCTCTGTTAGAGAAACTCGATCCTAACTGGCCGATTTGCGACTCAGTCCTCGCTCACTTCGAGGGTATCCCGAGACGGACTGGCTTGGAGCTGAGCCTGATGACCCGGTACTTCATCTTCCAAGTTATTGTGCGTAACTTCTTTCGCCTTCGCCCCGGACCCAAAACTGATCCTGACGATTTTTCGACTTGCATTCCACTCTAGCACTCCTTCCTCATTGTTACCATCTCCGGTGGTCTCATCCAAGCTCTCCCCGGTCTGCTCAACAACCCCACCTCCGTCCCGACCTTGCTCGCGTCCAACTTGCCTCAAGCTTCGACCTTCTTCTTGACCTACATCACGCTGCAAGGCTTGACCGGCGCCGCAGGAGGAATCTTGCAGATCGTTCCTTTGGTCGTGTACTACGTCAAGTTGATCTTGCTGGGAAGCACGCCACGCTCGATCTACAAGATCAAGTTTAGTCTCAGGAACGTTGCGTGGGGTACCACGTTCCCCAGTCTTAGTGAGTGGTGACCCATCGGAATATCGGTGTCCTCTAGGGGGGTGCTGACCTCAGCAAATCTCGCTGCTCTCATCTAGCTTTGATTGTCGTCATCGCGCTCGTCTACACGCCGTTGCAACCCATCACGTCCGGTCTCGCTTTCGCGACGTTCTGGCTGTTCTACAAGTTGTGGACGTACCTCTTCCTCTACGTGCTCGACCAGCCCGCTTCTGGCGATACCGGTGCGTAGTACAATATTGGCTGCTTTGCGCGAAGGGGTGATTCTAATTCGATGTCTTTAAATCCCTAGGTGGATTGTTCTTCCCCAAGGCCATCAACCACATCTTCGTCGGTCTCTATGTTCAGCAGATCTGCCTTGCCGCTTTGTTCTTCTTGGCCCGTAACCAGAACAAGAAAGCCTCGGCGATCCCCGAAGGAGCTCTCATGATTGTTTTGATCGTCTTTACGTAAGGAATCGCTTCCCTCATGCTCAAAAACCGAGCTGAGCTGACCGTCTCAACTTTTCCGTACACAGTGCCGGCTTCCACTTCGTCGTCAACCAATCCTATGGACCTCTCTTGACCTCTCTTCCTCTCACTCTCGCTCACAAGTCCTACGGAATGGCCAAAGAACCTTCCCTCCCTTCAGGAGAACCCGAGGACGATATGGCTCAAGAGAACGAGGAAGCCGATGCGGAAGAAGCTACTCGCGGCAAGAAGCCTGCCGTCGCCATCCGCGATACCCGTGGGGCGACCGACGGATTCGACAAGGCTAAGCAAATCGAAAACGGGGATGATGAGGAGGACGTTCAGCCATTGCGCGAGCGTGCTGCCAACATGCCCACGGACTTTAACCATCCTGCTACCGTCGAGGTAAGCCGGAGCGTCCTGAATCCAAGTGAGAAATGAATCTCTGACGTGTCGTTTACTTTTCTCCTATCAGCCCCAACGACCAATTTGGATTCCCAGAGACGAGCTTGGCTTGGCCGATGCTGAAGCCAAGTCGATGCTCGGCGAAGGTATCGACGTGTCGATGAAGGATGCCGTGATGAACGAGAGGGGCAAGATCGAGATTAAAGGACGCCCGCCTAAGGATATGATTTAAGGGAACGAAGTGGAAAAAATGTGCCATTCTTGATTTCTTCTCTTTGACCAACTGTTTCTTTACTTCTTGCCGTCCTGGCCTTCGGATACCCTACCCTATTCATCTGTTTCATGTATAATTTGTCTTCACTTAGCAGCCCCTTACTCGAAATACGACTTTTACGTGAAACTATCAAGTGCTCGCTGTTCTGGAGCCATGGTCGGGTGCTACGATGACTAGCATATTCTCTGTACTAAGGCTTAGATCAAATACAGCACAGCATTCGACCACAAAACCAAATTCTGACTCTTTAAGTCCACGTTGTTTTGAATTTCTCCTCGAACTCTCGCTTTGTGAGAACGACTGCGCGGTAAAGCTTCCAGTCTCCGTCTGTGATGCCTGCAGGCTTGACAGGGAAAATCGAAGTCGCTCCTGGTTCCAGTGTATCCCCTTCATTCGCGTCCCGCCCTTCATCTCCCGGATCCCCCCCTTCGTCCGATGACTCGCTTTCAAGATTGGGACCAGCAGCTGCGGCTTTCATGTAGTGTTCTAGACCGGTTTGAAGAGTCGCCAGTGCAGACAAGAACGCTTGAAGTGCGGACCAGATATCGCTCTGTCTGATCCCGTTGGCTTCAGTTAATACTTTAACCTGATGTCGAGCGCCGCTAGTCAATGACTTAAACGAGAGCCATTAGCACAAAAATCCCGCACCTGACCATGAGTGAAATAGTCCAAGATGTAACCGTTGACAACGCGACCGTCTAAGGCAAGGAGATCGTCGAACCCTGGAATAGCGTTCTTGTCCAAGTGCAGGCCGGATCGTGTGGTACGAGCAAGGTCTGTGACCGTTCTCAGAGAAGAGTCTGTCACCCCCGAATTAGCAACGAAACTGGATGTTGCGTCAACCTTGACAGCTTTGCGTCTTAGGTACAACATAAATGGGGCGTTTTGATCTGCTGTAAGGGCAAGACTTTCTTTGCTAAGCGGCAGGGTATTGTCGGGAGTCTGGGAGAGGTACTGCGTTGCGTAACTGTTTGCGTAGCCGCGGAATGTCTCCAGAATCCTTGTAAAAGAATTAGCCATGTCCTCTGGTGGCATGATATAAGGTACTCACAGGTCGTTATGTTCCGAAAGTGTTCGATAAGCATCGTGGGATAATGGAGGAAGAATGATACGAGAAGGACAGTTAGGTGGTCGGAGACGTTCCAATGCACCCTCTCCTGAATACAAACGAGGAAGCAGGCGCCGAGCAAATAGGCGTGAGATAATAGCGACAAGGCTTCGCTTTGTATCCATTGGGTTGTGGTCGATGGAGGCGCAAATACGGTGCAAAACACCACCTTGAAGAAGTGCGACGAGTGCCAAGTTGGAAGGTTCAGTGTGATAGAGATGAGCCACGAGCGGGAACATAATCTAAAAACTGATGATCAGGCCATTAGGTCGTTTTCAAGTTGTAACGATATTACATACGAGAGGTTCTCCTCTGGCGCTTAGCAGATTTGTGCGACGCAGGTAGTCGATCGAGAAGCGCAAGTGATGTAGAACTTCGTCTCTCATGATATTTGAAGCGAGGCTGAGCTGGGGGAGGCGAAGGCTGCTGTTGATGGCATTTACTGCGGACGGGGCCTGCTGAGAACCATGCAAGAGATTACAAAGCCGAAGAGAAAGGGTTGTTGTTAAAGGCATGTTGCCTGCTAGAGGAGGGACCTTTGACGTCATGATTCGATGGATCCGTTCCATCGGAATCCCGTAGAAGACGACGTTGCCGAGCTAAGAGAGGAACAGTCACCCTCCTAGTTCAACGCAACATGAGAATACTTACAAGATCCATTCCTCTTCTTCCCGCTCTACCAGCACATTGCCTATATGTCAAAGCTGTTAGGTATACAGAGTCCCCAACAAAGACCGATGTTTTGACGGGCATATTGATACCCAGCGCTAGAGTGCCGGTGGCGATGACGACCCGAACAAATCCAATCCGGAAGAGACTAAACAGAATGATATAGTCAGATAATTGAAACGAAACAGTTATTTGCTTCACCTCTCGATCAATGTTCTGTATTTCCGATTCATCCCAGCGTGATGAACAGCGATGCCAACTTTCAGCGCATCCATAGCCCATGGCTGAACTCCGGCCCGCTTAAGATCATCTATATCTTCTTTCAGCTCTGATTTCGAGTAGGAAGTCCACTGGCCAGCAAAGGAGAATTCTGGTAAAGGATCGTCGGGGTCAAACGTTTGCTCCCAAGAGTTCGCCTCCATCAGAATTTCGTCCTCCTGTGATTTTGTTTTCTTTGCGCGCCCAGACACCTTCTTCTTTTGCTTGGATGCCGCAACCCAATCCTTCCATTTAGCGAGCTTGTTTTGATATTGTGTACTCGATTCTTTCCATTCCTTCTCAGCACTCTTCAGCTCTTTTAGGAGGCGACGCGCCATCGCCTCGCAATCGTGCCGATCAAAGTTGAATAAGATAGCTGCGCAATTTAGTCAGTCATAGATCGTGGAATTAAACAGCGGGCTAACCTGGTAGATTGCCGCGCCACTGAAGGTCGTGCACGACATGGATGAGGTTCATGTAAATCTCCTTTCTATCTGGTCTTGCTTCGCATTCCTCCTGCCCTCGAGAAAGAGTTTCTCCGATTGGGCGAAGAATTCTGTCGTAGGCCCCCGGTTCCTTTGACCAATCCACCAACAGTGATTTGAGTCTCGCTTCATAGTCCAGGACGTCTCTTTGGCTAAGTAGTCTTCCTTGGGATCGAGTAAAGAACTTCCGCGGTTCCAGCTCCGCGAGTTGTTCTTGCTTCTCGTAGGACTGATCCGCAACCTTTAACATCGCTTGGAAAAGAGTAAGGCAGTCTCTAGATTCCAAGGCCAGATCTTCAGGCAGAACTCGAGTGCCTGACAAGAGCACTGACATCGGGTGTATGTGAATGGGGCGAACGGCCGGCTGAGGCTCTGAGGAAAGGTCCTTGAATTCGATCGGCTCTTGGCTCATGGTGTACGCAAACTTTCGAAGGTGCGAATACCGATGCTTGTGCTGTATCAACGCGTATTTGAATCCATGCTGCTCTTGAACAGACTCGAGCCATTGACTAAATTCCTCCGGATTGCCGATTGTTGCGCTGAGACCGATGATAGGACAGGGAGCGAAGAGAAGAAGTTGCTCCCATACCGCTCCTCCTTCCTGTTGGCCGATGGAATGGATTTCGTCAAGCACAATCCATCGCAGCCGTGGAACCCACGTCGCGGCAAGAACTGGAGATAGTAACATGATGGCTAGCATTTCTGGCACAGTGACGAGTATTTGACATTTGTGAGGTTCGTGGACGCGCCAATCCCGAGTATGTGCCGCCCAGACAGTCCCTGAAACACATCAAGGGTACCGTCAGATTAAGGACAAGAGATGAAAACTATGCAATAATTACCTGATTTTACAGCTTTCTCAAAACGAGCCGATATCTCAGACACGATCTGATTCACCAGCGGTTTCGTTGGCGCCACGTAAACCAAAACGCCATCATCGGACTCGCGGAGAACTTGCTCCATCGCATAATATGAGATGAAGGTTTTTCCAGCAGACGTGGGGGCGACCACCAGGACAGATTCCCGTTTATCCAAACGGTCAAGGACGTTCCTCTGCCAGGCGTCCGGAATAAATGATACCCTGGAGTCGTACTGCCCATCCATGGAGCGATCCATATAGACGCCGTAATGCTCCAGTTGGAAATCGATAAAGTGAGAAGGGAGTTCAAGGAAGGGATATAATGGAGGGTTTGAGTGAAGATGGTGGGCGAAGCGAACTGGCTGGAATGTAAGGACTCTTTTGGTCGTTTCTGTGGATCTGGCTGAAGACGGTTCGAGAATTTCAAGATCGGGAATTCCGATGGTCTCGAACAACGAGCGAAGGAAAGCCTCGGCCTCATCAGATGCGACCCCGATCTTGTGAATTTCTGAAACAGCACGGAGGATGCTAACGCAGTACTGCGCTTGCACCCGGGGTTCGTCGCTTTCGCTGTCGCGAATCCATCGCGAAACGTCGAGATGGACTTGATATAGTAACGTTTCGGTTCGAAGCCATAGATCCTCCATTCGCCGTGCGTTCCCGCGGATACGACCAAGGAGCTCCGCTTTCTGCTCAAGAGGAAGGCTTCCCATTTGAGCCAGCTGCTGTTTCCACCAGACCTCCGATTCTGACATGGTTTTTACAGCCTTCGCCTCTTGAATCTTCTGGCGCAGCTTTTCGGCTGAAGTCAACTTAACTTGCTGTGCCTTCGACTCCTTCCTCGGCTTGGGATTTACTGGTGACGATTGTAAGCTGGAACAACGCTGGGAAGGCGCTTCCTTTTTGGTTGGCAGGTCTTTGATCAGTCGTTTTGCGATGGGAATCACCACTCGCTGGAGGGGGGCGCCCCTTGCCCCAGTTAGGGTTGTTGCATGACGATGGATATCTCTCATGAACGTCTGATAATTTCTCTCTTTCCTCCGTTTCAGGTATTTCAGATCCTCTTTGCTTAGGGGTCGATCATCGTCGCGCTTTTCCCCGTACAACACCAATCTTGTCTCCTTAAAGGTTATCTTCCGGGTATTGTGCCAACGTTGGTCGTCCGCGAACGTCGTTGTATTGGTGAAACATCCAGGCTCTTGGCTGACGCTAATATCATCGAGCTCCCATTCCTCTGCAGATGATTCACTGGAGGAAGAGGAAGAGGAGGTATCGGTATCTGGCGTGACTTCAGACGCCAAGTGGATGGGCTTCAGGCATTCGTCGAAGACGTCGTTGTGGAATGGGAGAAGCCTGAGCGGGACTTCGCCGCTCGGAGGCAGTGAGACATCCACCTCGTCATACCGCCACCTGCTTAGCGCCCTGGACAGCGCCACTGGAGAAAAGGAAAGTCGTCCCGACTCCACATGTTGATGGAAAGAAACGGCCAGGGACTTGGCCCCATCGGCAGGGCCGGGGCCTAGGAGTACTGAAAGATCTTCGGCCGGAGTTGGGTCGTTGGTGAAGGCGACGAGCAGATTCACGAAAACTCGCCCATCAATGTCAGGGCGCCGTTCCGCGCCATGCTTCATCAACCCTTCATTCAGCGCATCCAGTAGCTTGGGCATTACGTGAGCCCGAAGCTTGGATTCAAGTCGCGGATGGAACGTGACCGGTTTTTGCGACCTCTCGCTGATGGAGACGTATGGGAGGACAATGAGGTGAAGCAGAAACACCGCGAAGAGAGCGTCATTCGTGGTATCCTGTGCGTTGGATTGAAAGTATTCATCAGTCGCCGCCTGAGCCCATGTCTCAATGGATTGAGTAGGAAGAGTTGTTGACGATGCGACCGGGTCCTGGGGTTGAGGTTCAGGAAGGAATTCCAGAGCATTTTCCCTGCACTTTATCACGAGTTTCACTAATTTCTTCTGCTCTTTTAAAAGCGGATTTTGCTCGTATACGAAGGAAAGGATCTGGTGGGTAGTTAAGCGAATTGCATCACGAACAAAACCGGTACGCTTTACCTTCGAACCTCGGAAGTCAGTCGCTTCCAAGGATACTACTGCGACGCCATTAGACATCATGGTAAAAATAAAATGCCTTTGAAGCAAGACTGCATTGGTCGTAACATCGTCGCGGTCAACCGTCGCGAACTGGGAGCCATCATTACACAGCAGGCACATCGGCTGTCAATACTGGGGTAAGTCAATAGATATCGTGACGATTATGGCATTGTTACCTGTTTCGAATCAGTAAAGAGTGCCCAGCTTTTGTCCTCTGGGCTTTCAAAGCTTGTAACGACTACTCCAAGTCGTTGCAAGTGGATTTTCAAAATAGTACGGGCTAGGCGCCGGGACGAAACCACGAAACGACCAGTATCAGCGCCTCCATACAGTGTAAGATGCTCATTTCCTAAAAGGTTGATTATATGAGACGGTAACAGAACCCTCTCTCCAGGAGACTTACCTTCGAAAAACACGATTTCAAAGTTACACCGTCTACTCACAAACTCCGAGACTAGTTTTTCGACGTTCCACACAGCATGCAGGAGTTGGAACGAGCAGTCTTGAGATTTACCAAGAGCAAGCAGAGGGTCGTTCAGAGCTTGCTGACATATAGCGTCCCCTGCAAGATCCTGTGAGTACAAGGGATGGCTGAGGGTTCGAGCAAGAACTTACCGTCGATGAGAAATAATTCGTTTCCGACGTAGTCTCCTAATAGGTCCATCCATCTTGGATTTAGTTTCGAGTACCACTTGGCGTCAAGCTGGTCGAGGAGCTCTTGAGCAGCCATAAGAAGTTGTTCTTTGTAAATCCGGCGTCGCTTCGGTTAGGTTCGGTTAGGTTCGGTCTCGCAGATTGGGGATGAATTGGTCATATCGCCATGGCGTGGAAATTTATAGATCGCAGGTTGCACAGCGAGCACACTGTACCCTCGTGGCAGAAACTATAAATTTTGCACGATGCGGGGAGAGGCTCAGAGGACCCAAAATCTCCATATCAGGCTGAGGTTTATTTGATTGGAGAAGGTTCGCGACCAGCTTCTGGACAGAACCTTTACCACGGTTCGTTTCGACGGAGTTTGAAATTGCCCCGACGCACGCGTACCGATATGTCTGTCACGGTCTAGCCCAACTACACTTTGGTCCTCCACACGTGAATGACGTAGTAGAAGGCGTTGAGTTTGTATCACGCTGCAAGAGTGGAAACCCAAACGTCTCCGCAAACCGCTGTCACACTCCAAGGCAGCTAACTCCACACCGCGCTTGAGCACAGCAAGTCGCGACCGCTTATGAATGAATCTCGCTGAAGCGCAATCTTAAGAGAACGAATTGCTAATTAATTTGTATTGCAGCTCAAACTAGCTAGATTACAATATTCAACCTCGCAACATAGATTCGGCACCTACGCCCACATTGCCTTGAATTTCTCATCAAACTCTCGCTTTGTGAGAACTACTGCCCGGTAGACTTTCCAGTCTCCGTCTGTGATCCTTGCAGGTTTGACTGGGAAAGTCGATGTCGTTCCAGGTTCTAGTTTCTCTCCTTCGATTTCATCTCGTCCCTCATCATCTTGGTCAACTTCCTCGTCCGACGACTCGCTGTCAAGGTTGGGATCGGCAGCTGCAGCTTTCATGTAGTGCTCAAGACCAGTTTGAAGAGTCGCTAGGGCAAGAGAGAAGTCTTGAAGTGCGAACCAGACATCGCTTCGTCTGACCTTGTTGGCGTCGATCAACGCTTGAAGCTAGTTTTCGAGGGTCCCCGGTCAGTGGATCTAACGATAGGTGCTAACGCAAAAGGTGCCGCACCTGTCCATGAGTGAAATAGTCCAAGATGTAACCGTTGACCACGCGACCGTCCAAGGCAAGGAGATCGTCCAAGCCTAGAATCGCGTTCTTATCCAAGTGCAAGCCGGATCGTGCTGTACGAGAAAGGTCCGTGACTGTCGTTAGAGAAGAGTCTGTGACTCCTGAATTGGCAACGAAGCTGGATGTTGCATCGACCTTCACAGCCTTGCGTCTTAAGGTCAACATGAAAGGTGCGTCCCAACCTGTGCTGTTGGTGAGACTTTCTTTGCTAAGAGGCAGGATATTGTCCGAAGATTCGGAGAGATATTGCGTAGCGTAACTACGAGCGTAGCCGCGGAATGTCTCCAAAATCCTAGAAAACCGAATTAGCTAGGTCCCCCGGTAGCATAGTATTAGTGGACCCACAGGTCGTTATGTTCGGAGAGTGTTCGATGAGCATCGGGGGATAAGGGGGGAAGAATGATACGAGAAGGAGACTTTGGTGGTCGGAGACGTTGCAGTGCACCCTCTCCTGAATACAAACGAGGAAGCAGGCGTCGAGCAAAGAGGTGCGAAAGAACAGCGACCAGGTTTCGCTTTGTATCAATTGGGTTGAGGTCGATGGTGGCACAAATACGGTGCAAAACTCCGCCTTGAAGAAGTGCGACGAGCGCCAGATTGGAAGGCTCGGTGTGATAGAGATGCGCTACGAGCGGGAACATGATCTGGAAACCAATGGTCAAGCCTTAGACCATTGGCACAGTTCAAGGAGACTACGTACAAGAGGTTCTCCTCCGACGCTTAGAAGATTTGTGCGACGCAGGTAGTCGATTGAGAAACGCAAGTGATGTAGAACTTCGTCTCTCACAACATTTGAAGCGAGACTGAGCTGAGGAAGGCGAAGTACGCTGTTGATTGCGTTTACTGCAGACGGAGCTTGCTGGGAACCATGCAAGAGATTGCAAAGCCGAAGAGAAAGGGTTGTTGTTAAGGGCATGTTGCCTGTTAGAGGAGGCACTTTCGACGTCATGATTCGATGAATCCGTTCCATCGGAATTCCGTAGAAAACGACGTTGCCGAGCTAAGGGAAGCAATCGTCACCCGGCTAGTTCGAAGCGACATGAGAGTACTCACAAGATCCATGCCTCTTCTTCCCGCTCGTCCAGCACATTGTCTATATGTCAAAGCTGTCAAGTAAACGGAGTCCCCAACAAAGATCGATGTTTTGATGGGCATGTTGATACCCAATGCCAGAGTACCGGTAGCGATTACGACTCGAACAAATCCGACCCGGAAGAGACTAAATGAAATGAGGTGGTTAGCCTATTCAAACGATACAGTTATTGAAGCTTCACCTCTCGATCAATGTCCTGTATTTATAACTCATCCCAGCGTGGTGTACAGCGATGCCCACTCTTAGTGCATCCATCGCCCACTGCGGAACTTCGGCCCACTTAAGATCTTCGATATCTTCTTCCAGCTCTGCTTTCGAGTAGAAAGTCCACGGCCCAGCAAAGGAGAACTCTGGGAGAGGATCGTCGGGGTCAAACGCCTCCTCCCAAGACTTACCCTCCATCGGAACCTCGTCCTCCTGTGGTTTCGCTTTCTTAGCCCGTTCAGCAGCCCGCTGTCTTTGTTTAGATCCCGCAACCCAAGCTTCCCATTTCGCGAGCTTGTTTTTCCATTGAGGACTCGATTCTTTCCATTCCTCCTCGGCGTCCTTCAGCTCTTTCAGGAGACGACACGCCATCACCTCGCAATCGTGTCGATCAAAGTTGAATAAGATAGCTACGGAATAGAGTTAGTCACGGCCCTCAGATTGAACAGCTGGCTAACCTGGAAGATTGCCGCGTCGCTGAAGGTCGTGCAAGACATGGATGAGGTTCATGTAAATCGCCTTTTGATCTGGCATGGCTTCACATTCCCCGTGCCCCCGAGAGAGCGTTTCTCCGATGGGACGAAGAATTTTGTCGTAAGCCTCCGGTTCCTTTGACCAATCTGCCAAAAGCGATTTGAGTTGGGCCTCGTAGTCCAGGACGTCCCTTTGGTTGAGCAGCCTTCCATGCGAGCGAGTAAAGAACTTCCGCGGTTCCAGCTTCGCCAGTTGTTCTCGTTTCTCGGAGGACTGGTCCGCAACCTTCAACATCGCCTGGTAGAGAGTGAGGCAGTCCCCAGATTCCAACGCCAGGTCGTCGGGAAGAATTCGAGTGCCAGACAAGAGCACAGACATGGGGTGTATGTGAATGGGATGGACGGCCGGTGGAGGTGCTGATGAAAGGCCCTTGAACTCGATCGGCTTTCGGCTCATGGTGTACGTGAACTTTCGAAGATGGGAATAACGATGTTTGTGTTGTATCAAGGCGTATCTGAATCCGTGCTGCTCTTGAACAGACCCGAGCCATTGACTGAACTCTTCCGGATTACCGATTGTTGCACTGAGACCGATGATGGGACATGGAGCGAAGAGAAGTAGTTGCTCCCATACCGCTCCTCCTTCCTGTTGGCCGATAGTATGGATTTCGTCAAGCACGATCCATCGAAGCCGTGGAACCCAGTTCGCGGCAAGAGCCGGGGACAGTAACATGATGGCTAGCATTTCCGGCACAGTGACGAGTATTTGACACTTGTGAGGTTCATAGAGGCGCCAATCCCGAGTATGTGCCCCCCAGACAGTCCCTGAAACACATCAAGAATATCGTCAGAGTAAAGAAGTGAGATGAAAACTATGCGATACCTGATTTCAAAGCTTTTTCAAAACGAGCCGATAACTCAGCCACGATCTGATTCACCAGGGCTTTTGTGGGAGCCACGTAGACCAGAACGCCGTCATCGGACTCGCGGAGAACTTGCTCCATCGCATAATAAGAGATAAAAGTCTTTCCGGCAGACGTGGGTGCAACTACAAGCACCGACTCCCGTTTGTCCAACCGGTCAAGAACGTTCCTCTGCCAAGCGTCGGGAACAAATGATACCCTGGAATCGACCTGGCCATCCATGGAGCGATCCATATAGACGCCGTAGTGCTCCAGTTGGAAGTCGATAGCGTGAGAAGGGAGTTTAAGGAAGGGATACAATGGAGGTTTAGAGCGGTCACGGTGGGCGAAGCGAATTGGTTGAAATGTAAGGAGCTTCTTGGTCGTGTCCGTGGATTTATCCGAGGACGGTTTAAGCATGTCAAGGTCAGAGAATCCGATGGTGTCGAGCAATGAGCGGAGGAACGTCTTGGCAGCATCCGACGCGACTCCAATATTGTGAACTTCTGAAGCAGTACGGAGCAGGTCGACGCAGTGCTGCGCCTGCACTCGAGGCTCAGCGCTTTCGCTGTCGTAAATCCATCGTGAAACGTCGAGGTGGACCTGATAAAGTAACGTTTCTGTTCGAAGCCATGGATTCTCCATTCGCTTGGCGTTCCTCTGGATACGACCAAGGAACTCCGCTTTCCGCTCAGGTGTCGGAAGCTTCTCCATTTGAGCCAGCTGCTGCTTCCACCAAACCTCCGACTCCGAGAGGGTTCTGAGGGCCTTCTCATCTTTAATCTTCTGGCGCTGCTTTTCGATCGAAGTCAACTTAGGCTGCTGAGCTTTCGGCTCTTTCCTTGACTTGGGGTTTACTGGTGACGATGGCAAGCTGGAACGACGCTGTGCAGGCGATTCCTTCCCGGTTGGTAAATCTTTGATCAGTCGTTTTGCGACGGGAATCACGAGTCGCTGAAGGGGAGCACCCTTCGCTCCGGTAAGGGTTGTCGCGTGCCGATGGATATCTCTCATGCGCTTCTGATGGCTCCTATCCTTCCTCCGCTTCAGGAATTCCAGGTCCGCTTTGCTTAGAGGTCGATCATCGCCGCGCTTTTCCCCGTACAGCACCAATCTTTTCTCCTTAAAGGCTTCCGTTAACTTCCGGGTATTGTGCCAATGTTGGTCATCCGTGAACGTCGTCGTGTTGGTGAACCATCCGGACTTTTGGCTTGCGCTGAAATCCTCGGATTCGCCGACGAATGATGATTCACTAGACGGGGAGGAAGAGGAGGAGGTAGCGGCGGCAGGTGGGACGACATCAGAGGCCAAGTGGATTGGTTTGAGACATTCACCGAAGACGTCGTTGTGGAATGGGAGGAGCCTGAGCGAGACTTCGCCGCCCGGAGGCGGTGAGCCATCTACCTCGTCATGTCGCCACTTGCTTAGCGCCCGGGACAGCACCGTCGCATCGAAGGAAAGTCGTCCAGACTCCACATGCTGATGAAGAGAGACAGCCAGAGAATTGATCGCATCGGCGGGGCCGGGGCCCAGGAGAACCGAAAGATCTTCGGCTGGCGTTGGATCGTTCGTGAAGGCGACGAGCAAATGCAGGAAGACTCGCCCATCCAGGTCAACGCGTCGCTCCGCGCCATGCTTCATCAAGCCCTGATTCAGCGCATCCAGTAGCTTAGGCATTACGTGAGCCCGAAGCTTGGATTCCAGTCGTGGATGGAGCGTAATTGGTTTTTGGGACCTGTCGCTGATGGAAACGTATGGGAGGACGATGAGGTGGAGGAGAAACACTGTGAAGAGGGCGTCGTTCGTGATATCCGGAGGGTTGGATTGGAAGTATTCATCGACCGCCGTCTGAGCCCATATCTCAGTCACTTGAGTAGGGGAAGGTGTTGACGACACGACTGGGTCCTGGTGCTGAGGGTTGGGGAGGGATTGCAACGCATGTTCCTCGGAGCTTATCATGAGCTCCATGAGTTCCTTCCGCCTCTTCAGAAGCAAATTTTGCTCGTATACGAAGGAAAGGATCTGGTGAGTCGGTAAGTGAAGAGCTTGACGAACCAAACCGGCACGCTTTACCTTCGAGCCTCGAAATTCTGTCGCTTCTAAAGATACTACCGCGACGCCATTTGACAGCATAGTGAAAATGAAATGCCTTTGAAGCAAGGCGGCGCTGTTTGTGATGGCGTCGCAGCGAGCCGTCGCGAATTGGGCACCATCATCGCACAGCATGCACATCGGCTGCCAATGCCCGGGTAAGTCAACAGGTATCGTGAAGAGGCCGACATTGGTACCTGTTTCGAATCGGTAAAAACCGTCCAGTTTTCGTCTAATGGGCTTTCAAAGGTTGTGACGGCTACTCCAAGCCGCTCCAAGTGCATTTTCAAAATGGTTCTGGCGAGGCGCCGGGACGAAACCACGAAAGGACTAGTGTCGTCGCCTCCATACAGTGTAAGATGCTCGTTGCCTGAGAATCTGATTATATAAGAGCATGATAGAGCACTCTCGCCACCAAACTTACGTTCGAAGAATACAATCTCAAAGTTACACCGCCTACTCACAAACTCCGAGACGAGTTTTTCGACGTTCCACACCGCATGCAGGAGTTGGAACGAGCAGTCTTGAGATTTTCCGAGAGCCAGCAAAGGGTCGTTCAGAGCTTGCTGGCATATAGCGTCCCCTAACGAATACCGTGAGCTCGGCGATGGCTGAGGGTATACAAAGCTCACCGTCTATGAGGAACAGTTCTTTTCCGACGTAGTCTCCCAATAGGTCCATCCATCTTGGATTTAGTTTCGAGTACCAGCTGGAATCAAGCTGGTCGAGGAGTTCTCGAGCGGTCATGTGAGGTTTTTTTTATCTCCAGCGTCGCTTGGGTTGGTGTTCCGCTTCGCAGATGGGGGATAAAATTGGCATGATTGCCCTGGCGTGGAAATTTATAGAACCCAGGTTGCACAGCGAGCGCACTGTATCCTCATGGCTGTAACTATAAAATTTGGTGCGATGCGCGGAGAGATTCAGAGGGCCGCAAAATCTCCATATCAGGGAATAGAGTGTGTTATCAGAGGTGTGGACGATCGCAGCCAAAAAAGACACCACTCCCCACCTTCTTTGAGCTCCCAGAACACGTCCAACCAGCTCAGTGGGTCCAATCGCGACGAGAAGCTGCACGTTTGTGGAGGTCGTTGCTCGCCGCAATATTGCATTGGCGTCCTTTTGATCAGGCGCGGAAGAGATGAGAACGGGTACGTGGCCCCACGGTTCGGCTTCGACGGATTTCGGTATTGGCCGAGACGCAGCTGTCCAGCATCTAATCTACCACCACCTTCAGGCCAACGCCAACCCAAAACTACAATTTTACTTTACACACTTGGATGCTGTGACCCATGGCAGAGGATCCATATCACGCCGTAAAGGCGGAAATTCAGACATCTCTGCAGACCGCGTCAACGCTTCGAGCCAGCTACCTCCGCATTGCGAGCACGGCAAGTTCAGACAGCGAAGAACTACGATGGGCTGGAAGCGAAGTGAGGATCACTGTTCCTGCTCATACATGAGCTACGACTGAATGATTCTCAGCTCAAAGCTACGTTGGCCGCAATGGACGCGGACTTGGAAGACCTCGATGAGAGTGTTCGGTGCGACGCAGCAGGTCATCTCGCGGCCCCCGCTATAAAATTAACATACTCCTGTTTGCTAGCGTACTCGAAGAGACAGGCGGAAGACTATTTGGTATTGAAGACAGCGAAGTGATCGCGCGGAGGAAATATGTTACTTTTGTCAGGAATGAGATCGAGGTATGCAGTCATCGCGCGAAAGCTATAATTTTCTTTTTCACCGCTAACGATTTATACGAAATAATCCTGCATTAATGTAAGGATAGAAAATGAGGGCTGACGTGGAATCTCGGGTGGGTGCTGCGGTTGACTAAGGCTTCATTTATGTGTCTCGCCCTGACGATTGACTATTCTCGGAAACCTAGCCTTTCAATCCGAATTCTGCGCGGACCGGGACGGAGCGTGGTGCAGAGCCCGACGAGGATGACCAGGCTGAATGGGCAAGGCAAGAACAGCAGGTGCGGAAGACAATGGGCATTATAACGGCGGCCGTATGCAAGTGTCTGACTACCCGTCCCCCAGATGATGATGGAACAACAAGATACCATGTTAAGCACTATAGGGGGAACTTTAAGCACGTTGGCGGAGCAAGCAGGCTTGATGGGTCGCGAAATCGGGGAACACAACGAGTCAGCGGTCTCGTCGGCCTTCACCTTATTCACGCAAGCTAACACGACTCTTTGCTATCTAGTTTACTGTCCAACCTGGAGGCTGGGGTCGACCGGTCGCAAAGCAAACTCAATGGCGCGATGAAGAAAATGCAAAAACTTATCCGAGAGACTGAAGGTACAATATAGCAGCCCATCATAACCAGTCGATTTTGCTCTCTGACATAATCCCGTCGTGATTTCTGTTTTCTAGAAACCAAATCCGGGTGGTGTATCGGCATTTTGATCGTGATACTTTGCTGCTTGCTGCTTGCCGTGGTGCTACTTTAACCTCGATCGCGCCTGCGTTTTCATATCCTCTATATGGTAGGAACCATTCATTCGTTACACATCTCTCACTGCCATAGATGCTCTCCGTCTGTATCTTATTTGTTCTCGCTCTCCCATATCTACCATTATTAATCCCTCGGACTTTACTGCCTACACTATTACCTCGCTCTTTGGGACCCAAACTACTGCCGCACCGTCTCCGCGAATATTATGAACCGAAATTTCACGTAAAAGGGTCGACTTTGGCATTGAAACCGTCAGCTTCGGGTCGAATAGGCTGAGACGGGATCACCGGGCGCACGTGGGCCGTACCGGCTCGCCAGGTTACGGACCTTGGGAACTTCCACCTCACACATCGCGCCGAGTTTTCCAAAAATCCAACTTCTTCCTGCATTCTCTTAAAAACACCGACAGCTTTCTATACCGTCCAGGGCAAGCACCGTTTCCAGCTATATCCTCGTTCTCAACTGGGACGCCGAGCACTCATAGACTGTCTGGCGTGATTGCAGGGCACCATCACGCGGACTCTTTGGATATTAAGCCTCAAAGAACACCGGAACTAACTTCTCCTACTCTCCTCAACTCCTCAACTACTACTACATGCTAATGAAGTCAAGAGCAGTGCAACTCGCTCGGCTCGCTGGCCAGACCGGTCGCTCGTCGACTATCATTCGTTCGAGCTTATTGGCGAGAAGAGCGTGAGTCGTGTCCAACTTTGGGGACCTCTTTGGGAGCTGTCGATGACGTTTTCTCACCTCGCCCGCCCACTTGCACGCCCACCGCCGGATCCTTACCCCCGTTATATGTTCACAGTGATGCGCCTCTCATCAACAGCTTACGGAGCCAGCTGCACACCTCGCAGCGTCTCTTGGGTGAGTGGAGTGTCTTCGTGTTCCGGCTAATTTCGGATTTGGATGCTGACCGATTTCGCCTTTCTCCCAAACAACTTGTCGCTTTCCACCTCACTCAACCACCTAACCAACCTAAACGAAACCTCTCCATGAACCAGCTGTCGAGACCGTCAAGGTCCCTCAAATGGCCGAGTCCATCACCGAGGGCACTTTGAAGACCTGGACCAAGCAGGTCGGCGATTTCGTTGAGGCGGACGAAGAGGTCGCCACCATCGAAACCGACAAGGTCTGCAGCATAATAACATCGCGCAGTGAAGTTCATACTGAGCTTGGGACCATGCCGCATAGATCGACGTATCCGTCAACGCCCCCAAGTCCGGCAAAATCGTCGAGATCCTGTTCAAGGAGGAAGACACCGTCACCGTCGGCGCCGACCTCTTCAAGATCGAGCCCGGTGAGGGAGGAGCCCCCGCAGGTGCGAACCATGACCCCCTCCATAATAACCCCTGCCCGAAGAGGCATGCTGACGAGGGTTCATTCGCATAGCCACTGAGGCGCCAAAGGAGGAATCCGCACCAAAACCAAAGGAGGAGGAACCAAAACCCGAAGCTAAAGCTGAAACCCCCAAGCCCGAGCCACCAAAGGAGACCAAGGCTGCACCTGCTCCTGAGCCAAAGAAGGAGGAGAAGAAGCCCGCTCCGGCTCCAGCTCCTCCCGCTGCTGGTGCCAAACCGGCTGCCGGAAGCCGCGGCGAGACCAGGGTAAGTATCTTTGAGCCAGCTTCTTCGCCACAACGACTAAAGGCGAACAACTGTCTCACGATGCTTAGATCAAAATGAGCCGAATGCGTCTGCGCATCGCCGAACGTCTCAAGGAATCCCAAAACGCCGCCGCCTCGCTGACCACCTTCAACGAGATCGACATGACCGAGCTCATGGCCCTCCGCTCCGCCAACAAGGATGACATCCTCAAGAAGACCGGCATCAAGTTGGGCTTCATGTCCGCTTTCGCCAAGGCCAGCTGCTTGGCGTTGCAGGAGATCAAGGCTGCCAACGCCAGCATTGAGGGAGACGAGATCGTCTACAGGTTCGGGGTCGCAATCAGACCATATGGGAAAGCCATGGACTGACGGTTCACGCTCGCGCATTTAGGGACTATGTTGATCTCAGCGTCGCGGTCGCTACTCCCAAGGGACTCGTCACTCCCGTCGTGAGGAACGCCGAGAGCATGGAGATGTTGCAGATTGAGCAGGAGATCGCTAACCTCGGCAAGAAGGTACGGTCTTGACATGCGATTATTGGGATTAAAAATAGAAGCATGACTGATCGTATCTTAGGCTCGTGACGGCAAGCTTACGCTCGAAGACATGGCTGGTGGCAGCTTCACCATGTTCGTACTGCCTTCCCTCCCTGCGCCCGTTGAACACCCAAGCTAACGATGGCAAATGCTCTCTTCTTCAACTTACCAGCTCCAACGGTGGTGTCTTCGGAAGCTTGTACGGCACGCCCATCATCAACTTGCCTCAATCCGCTGTCTTGGGTACGTCGGAAGTTGGGAGAGCGCGAACGGTTCCGAAAATAGGTTCTGAACATCCGTTTACCTAGGTATGCACGCCATCAAGGAGAAGCCGTACGTCGTCAACGGCAAGATCGAAATCCGTCCCATCATGGTCGTCGCTTTGACCTACGACCATCGTCTGTTGGACGGACGGGAGGCTGTCACTTTCCTCGGTACGTCCTGTCAGGCTTTTTGTGACTTAGTTCCGCGATGCTGACTTTTGGGCAAACGCTTTTTATAGTCCGCGTCAAGGAGTACATCGAGCAACCCGGCAAGATGCTTTTGACCCTTCCGCAGTAAAACATCTTTCGTGCCATGTCCCCTCGTCGGAACATTTTCATCATCGCACGTTGTCATTTTTCGTGTATACCGTTTAATACCGCCCCTTTCCTGTGGGCTCCATCCAAAAACCAAACAATCTATCCGTCATTTTTTTTCATCTCTCAAATTCGAGCCGTTTGATATGAACTGTCGCGCTGCTGCGGGTGATGCTGTCCCTCGACGTCGTGTCCCTCTACGTCACACAAATGATCGAGCGAGTCCCCGTGACCTTGATGAAAACGTGGTAGTTGAGCACAAGAGAAAGATGATCTATAATGTTAGGAGGCTAGTGATATGGTTGGTGGCTACATGAATACAGCGAAAGGCAACGAGGGCAACGAGAAGAGGAAGCAAACTTGGAAGCTGGTGTACTTAAAGACGGCTTAGTGAGAAGACAACTGTGACGATTGTGAGTGTAAGGAGAGGTTTCTATGTATCTATGGAGAGAAGAAGTGCTGTTGGTATCGCGTCGGCTTAGTCGTCTGGAGAAGATCTAACCTACTTTCGGTACTGGGAACGCGATTCCGGCGAGGCTTGCTCAAGACCCGGAGAGTAGCGAGGCTACAGCGAACAGATGCGCCCGACCCATCCACAACTCGTCTTTGCGACCGACCATTGGTATTTCCGGTGGAATGTACAGCTGTAACGCAGTAAAAAAAATGGGGTACGGGATGAGCGCCGAGAAGGAAAAAAGCGGCGTCGCAAGTTGGAACCCGAAATACGTACCGACAGCGAATGAAGGAGCAAAAAAGTGATGTAGATGAAGCAGGCCACCCTTGCCAGCGCGATGATGAGGTGGTAGAGTCGTTCCGCGAGCCAGATGGAGCAGTAGAAGAGGAGGGCGAGGGCGAGAGGGAAGGGCGTGTGGAGACAGAGGAAGGCCAGTACGCTGCCGATGACGAGGATTCTTGTCGAGATCTTCTGCATCATCCTCCCACTTGTCCTTCTGTTAATTCGATCTTGGAGTGGTATTGGGGCTTGGATGTGGCTTTTCGATGGCTGTCGTGGTAAGATGACTGGGTTGGAGAGGGTAGAGAAAAGGAGGCGAGTCGGGATAGAAAACGCGGTGAGGTGAGGTTCTGTGGTGGCCTTAAAAAGTCAATGTCAGGGTCATGTTACACGCCTTAGCGCCCGGACCTTAAGTGGGCCAAGTTATCGATAAAACCCGGGACGCGGGAGAACTCACCCCTTCTCTCTTTATCTCCCTCAAGCTGAAAGCGTATTGATATCCTATCTCTCTTGCCCTTTGATTTCGAATTGCAGAGGCGTGATCGGGTTGTGCACGAGGGCGGGAAGTGGGTAGGGGGAAGGGATCGCGAGACGCGGTCGGGGTTGCGTGTGCGATGCACCAGCCGTCTGGTCAGCTTTGAGACAGTGGTACACGTTGCTGCTTCCGAGGGGGTTGGGAACAAGAGAGAGGAACGTTCTCTTCTCGATAACGTTCATCGTAGCTTTATATGTGTCCACTCGGTATCACGCACCGGCTCGCGACGTTATATTCGGAAGGTCGTTCGTCAGCATCTTCGGAAGCCTTTTCGGGTACGCAGCGAAAGAAGGTCCACGGAGAAGATCGTCCCAGCGAGTCAACCTCCGACCAACGGTGCCGGAGACCCTCCGTGGCGCGGCGCGCCAAAACGGAGACATCCCTGGGAGGCTTAGCGGGCAACCCCGATTCGCGAGTGATCCATTGTTCGCGCGCACACTCCAACCTCCAACCCTACCTGACACCCGGACGTTATACCCCGACATTTCCTCTTCTGATTTTCATTCGGATAACGAACTGCATTCAGTATATATGGAGAATGAAAACTTTACTTTTACATAGTGACCTCAGCCTTTGCGGGGATGCCGACCCCCGGATAAGATACGTTCCGTTTGCTCACCCCGCGATTTTTGCGATTGAGCCGGAGTACGGGATGACATGGACAACTGGATGTAGTATACCCCGACTAACTTAATCTCTTTGCGAACATTGTAAATATCATATTTGGCAACAGCTTTTACATACGCCTCCCGCACAGGTTAAGCATTCAAAAAGACCACCTACCCCAAACGTCAACGGCCAATGAGAGTAGACGTGAAGTGTGACATCATGGTGACGTCTCGAAGGATGCCGTGCCTCCCCTTTTATACAAGTTCCAGTTTGTATCCCGCTGTCAAAGGCCTTAGCGAGCAGATAATCGATTATCGCCGCATTGTTCAATAAGCACGCAATACAGTAGAGAGAACAAGCTATGTGTAAGTTTATCAAATGAAATGGCAGGGAGAAAACAAGCAAGTCGAGATGAACTACAAACGAGGAAGGGTCGAGGGAAAAGATACATTCAAGGAAGGAAGGATACAGAGTGGCTAGATGTCACTGCGCAAACGGATCTCGAGTCCGGAGCCCTCGAGCCATGGGCGAGGCGATACTCACATGTAAACATTCCGAGTCTGAAGGCTCATCAACTACTCGCTCGAAAGGAAGACGATCCAGAGGGAGGTAGCACAAGCGGCCGACTTGGGTGTTAGCTGGTGCTGGCGGGGGGATGCATCGCTGGGCGAGCAAGCGGCGGACGCCTTATAGCTGTGTGAGTAGGGGTTCCGAAAGTGTTGTGACTGGAGTTGATAGGAACACCACCCGACGCACCAGCGGCAGCTGGAGAGTGTCCAGAGGCGCTAGAGGTGAAGGGATATTTATGGTGGTGGGTAAGTCCGTTCTCCTGCAAGGCCAGGTGCACTGTATATCGCGTGACAGACAAAGGTACCGGGTAATTGCTGATTTTGAACGATGCCAGGTAGCCCATGCGAGGAATTCAGGGTCTACGCGCGAGGCGACCAGCTCTTTTACCCCGGATGGGTCAAACGCGACTTGGTGCCCCTGATGGACATTCCGTCCACCGCTACATCCGTTGTAATGGTTTCGGCTTCGTCAGGCTGGAAAACTCCCCTTTACTGAAAGAGAAGATTACAACAGCTTGTCAGAGTTATTTATGCATGTGTTAGTTTGGTCCATGTCTTGACTTCTTGGAGGATCCTGGCAAAATCGTCAAGCTTGTCTCCTAAGCGCTCAATCACGACCGAGTCCCCAAACTCTGATGTTAACCTCAGTAGAGGTTTCTAGCTGGCTATCACGTTGCTGAAATACATAAATTAATTTCTCAGTACTCGGACGTAGACTATTCAGAGGTTCTTCAGAGCTGAGAGGGAAGCGAGCACTGAAGGGTGACCCCAACTCGCCGCAGAGCCGCGAATTTTCAAAAGTGGGACGGTTTTTTATTCTAGCGGAAGCAGACATGTTCGGAACTAAGCGAATCAAGGTAAGGTCCGTTTCATCGGCGTTTTGGCATTTCGGGGAGGGAGTGGTGCAGTAGGGATGTGGGAGTAGGCGGTCGGTTGGTAGGCTGTAGGACTCATGAGTAGTAGGATTGCATGTGACCTGTAGCAATTTTGTCACGCAATAGACCAGGCACCAAACACACCCAACACCCCGAGGATTTGATCTATTGCTCATGGACTTTGCTGGGGGTTGTAGGATACTGGTTCGGATTTTCCGTTAAAAATAATGTCATACAACTCCGCCAATTTCGTATTTGGGGTGTTGACACTGGCTAGGTTTGGGCTACTTCCTGGCTCAGAGTCCTGTGAAATGAGGATCAACAACCAACGTCCTGCATCGGACCAGAAATCACTCACAGACGCTTCAGCTGTTGCCAATGCATCCTTGTCATTTTGCGTAGCGGCACTCCTTGAAGGAGGGGATAGGGTGGTCACGCTGGTGTCATTCGACTTTGCAATTCGTATTGCGGGTCGTCGCGTTGGTGTAGGGCCCTGGTGTGCTCGCGCCTGAGACGATCTAGTGACTCGAGATGTCGCCGATAAGGGACCCTCAGCAGAGCCTGCCTGTTCCTGTCATATTGGCGGTTAATCACTCGCTAGAGGCTGTGGGGGTGTCTCACCTCTGCCTCCGACACGGGCGCGGCTCTGCGATGGCCGATTCGATTCAACGTCTGTTTCGAACGTTCGAAGTCGGTTGAGCTCGCTGCTTCAAGCCGAGTGGACTGCGTGAGAATAATGGAGTTATCCCTTGTTCCAGGTGGTCCAGGGAGGGGGATAGTGCGTATAACTGGTGCTTTGATCAACACGGGGGTTGATGGGACGTCTCGTGAGATGCTTGACAAACTGCTCCCCCCCACACGGCGTAGACTTGATAGTGAAAATGTCCTGAAGGAGCAGCGCGGCGGTTAGTGCAGTTCGTTTGATCTCAGTGGGAGGTAATGGCGTGTCCCACCGGCGGTCTGTGTCTGGGTGGCCCCTGACACTCGATTCATAAATCGTCGCAGCAGTCGATGTGATTTTCTTGCGGTAATTTGCGTAGTGTGTAAGGGCAGAAATGGATTAATATATCGACATCGAAACGGGGAGTACCTTTGTTTCCGTTTTAGGGAGATATCGCAGGCACTCTGCTGCTGAAGGTCGTGTAGAAGGGTTGATGTCCCAACACTTCGTCAGCAGTGCAATCAATCGGTCATCATGAAGATACAAATCAGCGAGCTGGGCCGGCGTCTGCTTGAAAGTCAATGCCACAAGGATTTGCTGATCTGAGCGGGCACTGGCGTATGGTAAACAGCCCGTCATCACCTGCACGACCGATATCAGTGAAGGCATCTCGCGATTTAGGATGCGACAAACTTTGAAAAGCAGGCAGCCATAGGCCCAAACATCGCTACTAAGCGTATGTATTGCCTCCTCTTCAAGGAGCTCGGGACTCATATAACGGGTTGAACCCCTAATCGTTTTGGATGTCGTCAAACCGGATGGTTGTCCGTCGGCAAGACGTGCGAGACCAAAATCGCAGAGAACAGCTTCAATTGAGTCAGTGACTAGCACGTTTTCCTAACAGAAGTGCCGTAAGATTTATGTGAGGAGATATCATGAGGTATGTTTATGGCACTCACAGGCTTGATGTCACCGTGGCAAACTCGGGGATCCAGTGAATGCAAGTAGACGAGCCCACTTAAGCTACCCTTGAGCTAGAATAACACGCGTTACCTACGTGGATTACCCTCATAGTCATTAGCTCACCAATTTTAGGCGTAGGGCGTCCGTAACCCGGCCCGGAGCATTGGCAAGGTACTCATCGATATTGCCGTTGGTCATGAAAGGGCTGATGAATCGTGCTGTGGTCATTTGCGAATTGAGATGGTAGCCAATAAGCTCGAGCACGTTTGGATGCTTCAGCTTGGCCCATACTCGAAGTTCTCTGGCAAGATGCTGGGGGCCAATTTAGCGCTCAAATCTTGATGACGACGTCGCAATAGGGCCGGAACTTACTATAGCAAGGCGAATGCGGGTGGTACCATCTCCGATTGTCCGAAGCTCCTTCACTGCCACAACGCGGTTTGCGACTCTAGCTGGACCTCGCAAGGTTGCTTTATAAACGTCTCCATATCCACCAGCTATTCCCCGGGGGCCAAGTCCTGTTAGCTAGAGCCTTGCGCAGGCGCTTGTGTTCTACTACCTGTACACTGAAGAGCCTCGCCTACTTCTACGAGTTCTTCTTCAATCAGAAGGTATTTGAGCTCCCCAAGAGTGTTATCCTGCGGATGTCGCCGAACAGAAGAGAACCAGGTCCCTAAGTAAGCACGAAAAAAGGGCGACGAGGCTATTATTACCAGCTTCTCACGGAGCTGTTCGCAGTCCATTGGCCCGATGCTGAAAGTATTCAGATGGATAGTAGAAGTAATTGGGAAGGCCGCGGGTGGTGGAAGGGAGACAGTTCCGGATACATGATAAACGCCGAAGGGCGGTCGTCACCACGAGGCTCACTCAACGTGCATTGGGGGAGGGAGCATGCATGCATTAGGAATCTGAACCGGTCGATACAAAGAAAAACGTGAAAAGCCCTCACATGCGGAAATCTCAGCACTCAATGAGGACACTCAGTTGCGGGGTTCCAGCAGTTTGATCAGCTTTCCTAAGCTAAGGCTCATGTCCCTCGAAACCACCTAACCACCGACATCACTGACATTTCTTCTTCGGACTTTTGCTCGGATAGAGCGTAGGTCAAGGGAAATGGACGTGACTTTTAGTGACCTTGACCTTCCGGGGATGTTGATAGTCGATAAGATTAGCTAATCAACCTCAAGCGAATATATTCGCGTTTGTTGTGTTTGTTGGTTTCAGTACTGTACTCTGATGACCGTAAGTTCGTCATGTGACTATCTTACATGAGATGTCCACTTGCCGAGGATAAGTTCGTGTCTGGGTACTGAGGCGGACACCAAGTTCGCCTCAGCGTACCACAGTACAAAGGCACGTGTAGGGAGGACAAAATCAACCAGTCGCGATAGCGTTTGCATTTAGGATAACAACTCAAGTGCGGCCAATTTTCTATCCGACACACCCTGGATGTGCATGTCGGTGCCCGGCGCCGACACTCAGCACGGGCGGGCGGGATTCAGGCCCATAAATCGCACTCCGCCCACTGACTGACGGATCCTCAACCCGCAGTACAGCGACTCATTCTTGATAGCACATTGAGTTAAGATAGGGCCGTAATAGATTTCTGGTTTGGGGGGGTCGTATATTAATTTGTACCGTACGTGCTGATAAATTGGCTGCGGCCATGTTCGCCCTGGGATCGACCAGGCGGACGCCGGACACGAAATTAAGGTCACCAGAGTACAGTATGTTGTTCTTGCTACACTCCTGGTGCTTTCAGTAGCCGTGGGGCTGTTGGTAACGGTTCTCCCGGGGAGTGCAGCTCCCCTGCTCTCTACATTTAGACCAAGCGGGACAGTTGTGCGGTCCGATAAAACAAAGGAAAATACAAGCGAAGCGTATGCGAGAGGACCGGAATACTGTATACGATCCGTATAAACGGGGGAGATCCGTTCTTCGTCGAAGCGAGGATCGTACCTCGCCTAGGCAGGGACCTTGTCACTTACTGTATAATTTCGACCATAGCATCGTTACTGTGACATTTTTAAAAAATTCCAAGGACGTTTCTGGAGAATCCATCAGGAAAGTGGACCAAATTTGGTGTCAGAAAAAATGGGGTGGGACATAGGACCTCCGTTCAGGTCCAGATTATACAGTATTCTCTTGGAAGAGGAAATGTTGCGAGCTTGCATAGAATGAATTAGGTAACAGGACCGTGGGACCAACTTCCGAGCGTTTTGCAGGTGGGTGACTCGCATCAAGGCGACCAACCGACGCGATGTCTGACACCATGGGTGACCCTCATTGCCCTCGTTCAGCGCGATAAGGCCCGCCTCATTTCCTAGTCCACGATGATGAATTTCAGAGAATTGGGTCCTGAGCCTCGCTAATCGTCGTGATTGGAGTTTTCTTTAGGGTCCGGCTGTGTTTCGTTATAGCAACTGATTTCAATTCAGAGGTATTGAAACATGATACTCTAGGTTCATTGCTGAGCTTTATCCTCTTCATACACCATACTACAGCAGCCATATGAAGTTTTCCACTGATTCTAGACGAAATATAACGGTAAGACGGGCGGTGCGAAGTGACAAAGGTCGAGTCGAAATCGAACTCTTCCACGACGCTCCCGTCTTCCACGAAGATATGTTATCCACTAAGAGGTTCACTCAGAAGTGCACAAGGCGGGGGGTCCATGCAGTAGGAATCTGAAATTTGAGCAACCATTCGTTTAAAAAGGGGAAGGTAATAAAATAAGCCTTACCATATGCAAGTCCGAACAATGAGGACATTCTCCCCCGAATTCAACCCAACCACACGTCATACCTGGACATTTCTCCTTCTGATTTTAGTTCGGATAACCCGCAATTCAATGGAAATGAACGCTACTCTCAGTGACCTTGGCCTCTGCGGGGATGGCAATCTCGGGAAGGATACGTCCGGTTGCCCTATTTATTTGGACATATATCAGTGGAAAGCGCCGCGCCGACGTATCTTTCGCTGTACGAATATACTTAGCGGCAGCTTCTACGTACACCGCCCTGCGCAGACACGGGATGTCCAAACCCAAAGGCCAATGAGAGCCGACGCCATCTATGACATCATGATCCTTTCGGGGAATACCGCGCCTTCCCTTTCTGGCAAGCTGTCAAAAGCCAAAGGCCTTTAGAAACAGATAATCGATTATCGCCGCATCG